>JAJOZX010009882.1:102500-143319 GCA_023014485.1 Bathynomus jamesi | reverse complement strand
AATTATTCTTTTTGTTTTTTATTTAATATATTTTTTAAAATATATTTTTAAGTGGATATATTTCTTCGTTGGAAAATTCTTTTTCTTTAAATTTTGGTAAAATATTTCTTTAATTCAAATAAAGAAGTTAAAATTAAAAATAAATTATGTTATTTTGGAATTTGTTAATTTAAAATTACCAAATTTTTAACTAAAGTTTTATTTTTTATATTAGAATGTCTTTACGTGAATTTAACCTTAATTACTATACAGTAAATTATGCCAAATTATACGCATACATGTAGAACTAAACACATAATTTTTTTTTACCCTTATCGGAGTCAAACCGTTTTCCTTCAAACATCTATCACCCAAAACGTACAAATGATTCTTCTCGCGATGCCACTCGGAATTATGGATGTGTTTTTATATATTGGGTATTTATCATTTTGCTTTACATTGAAACTGTATTAAATATTTCTTTAGGTGAAATTTTTTTATATTTTTATTTAAAACTTTACATTTAGAAGCAAATAGATGCGCTTTTTCAAACTAAAACGACCAAAAAATAAATAATCCTTCATGAACGGGGCATTCAAGCATATTGGTTGGTTGTCGTTCAGCATTAAAAAAACAACAACTTTACAATAAAAAAAAAAAAACGAAACCAAGGAATTGCAAATTGTAACTTTAATTAAATCAATTATTATTTTTTAATAATTTTTATTAGATTTAAATAAAAACTTTTTGACTAAAATGTTTTGTTTTTTTTTGTTTTAAAAAAGGGTCTTTTTACTGTGTAATATTTTCAATATTATTATATTTTTCCGCTCTCTATATTCATGTTTAAATTCTAATTCTATTTAAATTTCACTTTCTTACCAACTGTGCTATCCAAATAAATTATCAGCTAATAGTAAAATTAATTTTTATTCTTATATATATATATATATATATATATATATATACACACAATTTTTATGTAAAAACAGGAAAGCATAAAAATATATATATATTGTTTTACACTAATTCCAGAAGAGAAATTATGTTCTCCTTGGGTCAGCTACGCCCAAAGGAGGGCATAATTTCAGTGGGTAACACCGTTTCCCAATAAGCGAAGTGAAGACACTGAGGTCAGGGGTTCGAATCCCGATGGTGCTGATAATAATAATCCACGAGTTATCTCTATCCTATAGGTTGCATTCATCTGTCCTGAGCCCTCGGCAGTTTCTGGCCCTCTTTATTCACTATTATTATTAGACCTTCCTTTTCCAGTTTGGGCATTTGAGTCACCATTTACATTTATTATTGCATAATTACAGTTCCTTTTTTAAGTACTTTACTGATACTTTTGTTAAATGCCCACTACCCAACACGAAAAAAAAAAAAATTAATTTGTGCTGGAGCCTCCCGTCCTGAAAAGAACGGCGAGATTATTGCCTATTA
Organism: Bathynomus jamesi; assembly: GCA_023014485.1. Taxonomy (NCBI): domain Eukaryota; kingdom Metazoa; phylum Arthropoda; class Malacostraca; order Isopoda; family Cirolanidae; genus Bathynomus; species Bathynomus jamesi. The sequence goes on along the minus strand of JAJOZX010009882.1, from coordinate 141,894 downwards.
TGGATTCACACTTGAAAATTTATTTACCCTCTCTCTCTCTCTCTCTCTCTCTCTCTCTCTCTCTCTCTCTCTCTCTCTATATATATATATATATATATATATATATATATATATAATGGAAGGATATAGCTGAAATCCGTTTAAGTTACTTTTACATGCCTTATACAGATGTTGAGAATGGTTAAGTAACTGTTAAAGTTGCGATAGTTATAATTAACGAGTCATAAATAAACAGAATGACTGAGGATGACTATAAGTGAAACGCAGAAGCGATCAAAGAGAGGGTTGTGCTCTAAAAGACCTTATTCACCGCTCTTAGAATATAAGAATTATTTGATTTTATTAGCAATTTTGGATAATTAATTAGTGTTGTTTACCAAATTCTTTTTATTTTTTAATTAATTTGTTTTTAAAACTGACTTAATTTTGATTTGATTAATTACTGGACATTTATTTCAATTAATAAGTGAATTAAAATTTATAAAATAATTTTATTTGAATGGTCTACCTGATGTTTTTTTTCCGCTTTCAACCATTCAAATACGGGTTCCATTTTGTGGTATAGTGTTCATTAGTTATATTGGTTTGACAAACGAAAGGGTAAAGGGTAAAGGGTCGCAGCCCCGTCCAACCCCCAAAAATAGCAAAATACTCGGACTTACTCTGTGAGGCGAGAGATGACTCCGAAATTCTGGTGGTCTGTTTGTCCATTGCAGACGTGTGGACAATTTGGAAAACTTGGACAGTGTGGCAACTGTGGAATCAAAATCGGACTATGGAGGACAGGATCCTCGTAATAACAAATTAAAGGATTTCTTTAAAGCGCTTGATTTATCATTCACTCCCTTCTAATACGATTCCAATCTGTCGCCAAGCACAGCAAGCAAGCACTGTCGTCGACTTCATTTAAAAATAATACTGTTGAACATTTCTGATAAACGAAAAGTAGTTTGAAGTTTATGTATAAAATCATAGTTAAAAAAATTGTTGTTTATAAATTAGTAAAAAGTATAAAATTAAACTGTTTTTCCTTTACAAATTCTAAAATACATTTAATACGTTTCAATTCTATAACTAAAAAGGTGATGTCATATATCCCGTAAAGCGTTAAAAAAACATAAAAGTTACAAATTGGTTGAGAATTAGAACGAGTCCAAAAATGCGCGAAGAACCTGAATGAAATTAAGTCCCGCGTCCTTAGCACGACCCGAGAATTCAACTTGTTGCTAGCATGAGTCCGCAGACTCGACTGGCCGTTTTTAAGGATAAAACCATTGTTATACTGTCATATCGAAAAATGTTTCTTCTCCTCTTAACCACACTTTAGAAATAATTGTTAACAAAGTTTAGCTAAAACTATTCGCTTTATCGAGGGTCCGTGTTCCATTATTAACATGTTGTATACGTAGATGCCTTTCTATCTATCTATCTATCTATCTATCTATCTAGCCATCTATTTATCTATCTATCTATCTATCTATCTATCTATCTATCTATCTATTTTTCTATCTATCTATCTGTATATATAAAACAACCTTCTTTGCTTTTGAGTTACAAATAAGAGCTTTTGAGACACTAATTATATATTGAAGGATTATTTAGAGAGACTCAAATTGGCCAATGCCGACATTTATTTGAACCTAAGTTAGGCCAAATCCCGCAGTTTAGAAACCTTTATTTTTCTGAATTATATTTAGAATATTTTAAAAGACAATTGCGTATTAAATATAATGTCTCTTTCATTGTCTTTTCACGTACCCTTATCGGCTCAATATAATATTCCTTCTATATTTGAAGGCTTTGGGTTTGAGTCTCGGCTCGGTCATCATCAGATACGATTAAGGCGTACAAAAATGTACATCTAGGACTCCCTCGGCGGTGAGGCAGATGGCTCGGATCTCACGTAAAGTTTAGGTGGTCCCCGACGTCACTTGACCTTTGTTATTAAGAAGTACCTTCAATTATTCCAGACTATTATTATTATTATTATTATTATTATTATTAGAATTAGCTGCGTTTTCCAATGGAATATCATTTTAGCGTGACTGATCCTTATACTTAAAATGAAGTCAATTTTCAGCGATTCAGCGCTGATCTATAATTGTTTATCGAGTGGAGGCTTTTCTAAAATTAAATACAATCGTCTGTCGTCACCGAGAACAAAATAATAAAGGTGTAAAAAATGTATTAATTCATCAATATTTAATATAATTACGAGCAATTTATTAATTAAACTCTTTTTACCATCTTAATAAAATAGTGAAGCTTTATATATAATATATATATATCTGAAACATTACATTATCGAGGTTGAGCGACGATGGGTTTTTTCAGTGATTGGATGGGTGGTCGTCCTCTGAATTCAAATGATGTTTAACGATCAGTAAATAGTTCGGGTTCCACGTAAAGCTGTTGGTCCCCTTCGTCACATACTTTTTACGAAAGAGGTTAAAACCTCAAATATTGTTATACATAAGGAATTTGTAGGTTTCGCGCAAAGTTTTCACGTAAATCTAGCACGCGGCTCTTCTTCTCCGGGAGAAGTTATCTGTCCGCGGGTCTCATCCTCGCATAGATAGGCAAACCTCTATACAAAACAGTATCCTGGTATCGAGTTTCCCTCTTAAAAAAAAGGGGTCATTTTGGTGCCTGATAAACAGTTTTGGTTCTCCGCATGAAGTCTTAACAGTAATAACTGTGAAAGGTAGCACCTGTTACTCTCGTCTTAAATTTGGGATGTTCCAAATTTTTCACGTTTCATTTTTGTGAATGAGGCACCAGTTTTTTCACGCTTCTCACTTCTCTCACTGTAAACTATCTCTCTTTTTTTTTTTCTTTTTTCGTTTCAGTGACGAGAATCCTTATTCTCGAAGCCTTTCCACGCGGAAATTGAGTCTTTTAACTATCTAAAACTCGAAACATTTTTGTCGTAAAGTGCCTTTGACTTTTCCCTTAAAAGTATTGTTTTTTACACGCGTGAAACGAGATTTGTCGTAATGAAGTTTTTAAGGTAATCCTGAACTCGGAACTTTTAAAAGATGAAGCTATCTGTCCCGTATTTTATTAATGCAGCCAACCCCCTTTCGTACACGCATTCAAATGACTGAAACTGTAAGTCTTACGTTGTTTCTCTATGGCTAAAATAATAATAAGAACAACAGTATTAAGATGAATTGAGAGGGAAAACCATTATATAAAAGAAATGTACGTATAGGGGAACTTCTTTCCTCACAATGTTCTTTATATCGGACGCACGTTTCCGCGAATGGTCGCGCGGACCTCTCGTGCGATGCTCTTCGCACCCGATGTGCAGTTAGTGATTAGTCGCCAGTGGAGACGATCGATTTCTTTGCATAAACCAACGAGTTGAAGAAATTCGGTCAACGACACGATGAAGTTTGGAAGATGAGGATAGGAGTGTCGTTGTCAGGGTCTTCGATCATTTGAAGTTGTAGGGGTGCGGGTTGGGGGTGGGGGAGGTTATAAGAAGTTCATTACACGTACGAAATAGAAATATAAGGAAAGTAATTTTTGTATTATTTAATTATTTAAAAATAAAAACGAAATTTGTGAAAATTTAATAATTTTAAGAATGCGACAACTCATTCCAGAATCCTCCATACCAATGTTTCTCAGCTGGATTTTCCCTACGATCCCCGTGTCAGGGTCTCAGGTCGGCGCGACTCTTTATCATCCCTACAGGGGTAAACAACTTACGAAGCGGGGAGGGGGGTGCCCACAAATCACTACTACAGGAGTAAATTGCGATCTCCGGGGGGTCGCGACCCATCGTTTGAGAAACGCTGCTCTATACTTTTGGTACGTACACTATTTCGTTAGACCGACTATCTATCGTAAGTTCGTTCCTAACAGTCGCTGCCGAGATACCAAACTACTAATTATAGAAACGTAATGAACTTTTTTCTTCTCCTGTCTTAGACACTGAATCAATTCTATACTTTTAATTGAATTTTATTAACTTACCTTTATTTTAATTTCGATTTGGAAACTTGGAATCTTTTGAAGATATGAAAAAAAAAAGTTTTAATTTTTAAGATTTTGGGTCTTTTCCGTTTGGAGCCCACCAACAGATTCTTTTGAAAATAGTACCAGTAGTGCATTTTGACCCTCTGAACACGAAAATAACATTCTTTTTTTGGAGAAATGCGAATATTTGGCATAATAGGGCAATAAAAATGCAAACTAGATTACATGATATTTTATTATGCAAAATAGGTTACATGATATATATATATATATATAGCGAGTCTTTTGCTTATATTGAGGTTCTAAATGTAGCAGGGCTAGGCTGCTTTAAACCCTAGATCCATGTCCAAAACTGGATCCTGTCTGCTTTGCAGATAGCTGGTGAGGGAAGCTATATTTATGGGACCTCTTAGCGAGTGACCCGTTGCGCACGTCGGGTTAGTATCATGAAAAAGAAAAACTTTGGTATTTGTCATTTACCATTACTTATTCGGACTATAGTGGATTTAATTATCCCAGAAGAGTTCCTTGTTCCATGCACGGTCTGTGTGTATGATAAAAAACTCGGAGGACCATTCTGAGTTCATTCCCATATATATATATATATATATATATATATTAACATTAAAATTGACCAACTGGTTAGGTTAACTGAATGCCCAGTTAGGTCAACTGAATAAAAATGCGTAAAATTTACCGTTGTTCTGTTTACATAAAAAAAAACAGCATAAAAACATGGAAGGGGCTCATTTGTGCCAAAAACTCACAGTTCATGAATTGGAAACAAAAGATGGTCGTAAAAAACAAAACATTTAGAGAAACTTTAAAGTTTTAAGTAACCGGAAATGTTATCGGTTAGAGGTCAAAATTAGCCACCGCAAAAAAAGGGGAAAAAAATTGTTTTACTGAATGTAATCTAGTCAACTCACGTCACGGACCCCCTATTGAGAACCGCTGGCCTATAGCTATAGCCTACGTCCAATTTCAACGCAAATTATCGTCAAATTTCTGAAGAATTAACAAATTAAATGTACGAAGTTCAAACGTTAAAGGGCTGTAACGTTTTTATTAATCATTTATCGGAAAAAAATTAGACATTTTTTGAAATCAGCGTAAAAACTTACACATGATGGTAATAATTAATTTTAATTCTAGTGGTGGGCACCAAACGGAGAAGATCCAAGATTTTATTTCTTAATTCGCAAAAGTAATTTTGTAAAAGTAATTTACTTAATAATTTTGATTTAATAATTCGATGAATGATTTTCTTGGACAAAAATCACTTTATCAAAAATATTTATTTTCGTTTCTTCCTCAAAATTTTGCTATTTCTTTCTTACATAATTATACGTTTCGCTCCTTTTTGAAACAAGCTTCATGTCATTCATTATGTTCAATATTCACACTCACACACACACACGCACACAAACACGCGTGCGATTTTGAATGAAAGTGTTTCATAAAGAGAATTCCAGATCAAAGTTTCTTCTAAGAAGTTGAAAATAATTCCCAGATTTTTTACGCTTTTAGTGATTTGTTTTTAGTTCACTTTTGGAACAAAATAATTAAAAATTGCATGGAAAAACAACGTTTATTATTCCTTATCCTCAGTAGACCTAACTACAATTCGTCGACGGGAAATTTCATCAACACTAACCTAACATAACCTAAAATAACTTATCGATAGAATATCCGGTAGACGCCATATTGTTAGCCTGTTCCTCCTCAATCCTAAAAAATAATTTTTATCTCACGTAACTTATCCTGTAAAACGTCATTTCACGAAATGAAGAGAAGCGAGTCGTACTCCAAACAAGGAAGGACAGAACAAAATCATTGCAAAATGTTGATATTATTGCAGTAATCACATCGAACATACCCGAACCTAACCTAACCTAACAACCTAATCTGCCTAACTTAAATTAACTATTTTTAATAAAACTTTTGATTTGTTTTGATGTACATTTTTTATTAATGTTTTTTTAATATTAGCATAGTATATATATATATTATATATATATATATATATATATATGATGAATAAAACCACGAAGGAAAGGAAACAGAATGGTGCTCAAGCGCTTTCGTCTAATGACATCCTCGGGAACACTGAAGTACATAAAGAGTTACAGTCTATATATATATATATATATATATATATATATATATATATATTCCAATCAATACAGTGGGATAACTCTTGTTATCCCACTGTATTGATTGGAATAATGCTTCAGTTTTGTTTCACTCTAGCAACATTGTTAATAGAAATATTCTTGAGTCTGCCATTATCCAACTTACAAATAACTTCAACATAAGCAAAGGTCTTTTTCAACTCGATCCCGTTGTTTTGAATTCGTTCAGAACTGATTTAGACAAGAAGGGTAGAGTGCTAAACCTTAAACTTGTATACTTCTCTAATAATTTTTATTTTTCAATTTATTTTTATATATATATCGGACTTAGAGAAGAAGGGCAGAGTGCTAAAACCTGGGCAGATTTCCAGTATAAATTCGTATGCTCCTCTTACAAGTTTTATTTTTATTTTTCAATTTATTATTTTTTTTTAATTAACTATAACATTGGTTGGAAACAATTCATTTGATCTTGTGTTGGATCCGGGCAAAGTGCTAAAATTGGTAGTTTTTCCTTACAAATTTGTATGCTCCTCCCACAATTCTTTATTTTTTTATTTTTTTCTCCGTTTATTGTATATATATATATATATATATATATTGTTTGTAACCTATATATAGGCTGTAACTCTTTATGTACTTCAGTGTTCCTGAGGATGTCATTAGACGAAAGCGCTTGAGCACCATTCTGTGTTTCCTTTCCTTCGTGGTTTTATTCATCATAAATATTTTTCACTTATTACTTTCGTGAAATAATTTTCATATATATATATATATATATAATATATATATATATATATACAGGGTGTCCCATAAGTCCTTTCTCGTAGGAAAATTTATTTTAAATTAAATTTACAAAAGTAATACATTAAAACTAAAACAAATGTTCAAATTGATGTCTTGTTTTGGGACCTTTTTGGGTTGCAGGTAGAAAAACACGCAATGGCTAATATGGAAGTGAGTTGGAGGCCTCCGCCTTTTCCTCAGTAGTGTAACTGACTTCCATATTAGCCATTGCGTGTTATTCTACCCGCGCAACAAAAAAAAAGACAAGACATAAATTTCAACAATTGTTTTAGTTCTAATGTACAGTGGACCCCCTCTATCCGAGATTAATTGGTTCCCAAAAAATATCTCGGATAGCGGAACCTCGGTTAACGGGACCATACTTTACATGTTACATGACCCTTATCACCACAAAATCTAACTTTTAAGGCCCTACAGTATTTTTTATTTAAATTAAATGGTATTTAAATACAGTGTTATTATGTTATTTTCTGAAATAAAGAATTAAATTATAATGAATTTAATACTGTAGATATTAATTAAATTAAATTAACATGCACTCAAAAATTAAGACTCACCAGAAAAACAATTTGACTGGAAAGATGGTGGTGGTGTTTTATTGTTTGGAAGGAGAGTCCCCTTCCATAAGAGCATCTGGTAGTTCGGGCAATTGGTCGTGTTTTTGAGAGCTTGAAGAAGTTCCTAAAGTTGACGGTTTTGGTTCATCTTGTTCTACAGAAGAAGTCCTCTTCGGTTTGAAAAACTATCAATCAGTGTCTGCTTGGGCTTGGTCATTTCTTGGAGTTGAGTTCGGTATGGGAGGAGCGCTGAATTGATGGTGCTGTATGTTGTGTAGGCTCTGCCATGGATGGGATCTCTTTCCATGATTTTTCATGATCATGATTTTCCATGATCATGATTTTCCATGATTTTCCATCGCTTGCGGGCATTCTAGAAGTAACATATGTTGTTGGTCGGTATCTCGATCAGCGCGAAAAATCTCGGTTAGTGGATGAATGGTTCTTTATGGAAAATCTCGATCGTGCGAAACCTTGGTTATCGAAATCCTCGGATAGCGGGGATCCACAATTACTTTTGCAAATTTAATTTAACCCTTTAACGCCGATTGTTTTTTGTAAGTTTAAGTTATAAATACGTGTATTTCAAACGTTACCAATTTGTTGCAATCGTCCTTTTTATGGTTAAAATAAATTTTCCTATGAGAACGGACTTATGGGAAACCATATATATATATATATATATATATATATATATAGTAAGAATGTTCACTGTTATTATTTCAATTGTTTTCTCTTTTTTATCTATGGATCGTCTTAATAGTTTGTATTTTCTTGTTTTATGTATTCCATTTTACACTTTCAAAACTGTTTACTTTTATTAATATTTCGTTGCTTTATTTGTGGTTTTGCAAATCTAACTTTTTATTTACTAATCCAACATATATATATATATATATATAAGACTGTTCTTTTCTCGACAAAAACCTTCCCTGCCTTATGACTAATATCCATATGAGAGCAAAATCTCGCCTGCAAAGAACGAACTGTACTGCTAACGTAGTTCCCCTGGGAACAACCCAGGGCAGGTAAACAAATAAACGACAGAGCAGCTCATCACAGGGGGGATTTTGTCCTTACATCGGAAAAAACATTCAAGGGTATTATTATTTACAAAGGCAATCTTAAAATCAGTGTGAAAATAAAATTTCCTCACAACACTCAACAATTGCTTCTTCACAAAAGAGTTAAAATGGTAGATATCAGGTAAAACAAGATATTTACAATTCTTAGGAACATCATACGTTCGGACAATGTTGTGGGAATATACATTATTAAGAAATTTACCAATAACACCTCCAACAAGATCCCGTGGAAAACCACTTTTAAAGAAAAAATCGGTAAGGAATTCAAACTCATTATGTAGCAGAGCAAAGTTCGAGCAAATATTATAAGCTCTATGCACAAGTTTGCGAATGGAACTTAATTTATAATTAAAGTCACAAAACTATAAAAACTGAAACCCAAACCCGTAAAGGTAGGCTTCCGGTACGTACAAGTTAAAACGGTCGAGCCAGATTTGGAGACCAAAACATCAAGGAAAGGAATAGAACCTTCAACTTCCTTTTCCTGCGTAAACACAATGTTCATATGCAGTGTGTTCAGAAAATTCAGAAACTGAACTGATTGGTTGTCCGTTTGGAATAGAGCAAACGTATCGTCAACATAACCTCTGTACAACTTGGGCTTAAGGTGAAGGGGGGCACTCACAGAAGACCCTTTCCTCAAGATGCGACATGAAAATATTCGCAGAAACGGGACCCAAGGGGCTCCCCATCCTCACTCCATCTTGAAAACTAAAAAATTGTCCTTGACTGCCAAATTCAGAAGCTGCTCAAAGTGTGCTCCGCCACAGCCGTGAAAAAGTGAGTCCGGCTGTGGAAATGCTTTATTCAAAATAATTTTAATGGTCTCATCCAAGGGAACATTTGTAAAGAGGGAAGATACATCGAAACTTGTCATAAACAAAGAATTCATATCAAACTTCTTAATTTCCGACGCAAAGGAAAATCTATCTTGAAGATAACAGTGGGACAAGCAATTTAGCAAGTTTGTAATTAGCCAAAGGATAGGAGGTTAAAATTGGGCGCAATGGAACACCCACTTTATGAACCTTATATATATATATATATATAGCATGATGCAAACTCACAAGGGAAAAAAGTGTGAAAACCGAGATTGGTTTTGTGGTGGCCACATCACAACATCGCTTCAAGTTAAATCAGCGAGGTTAAGCCACGTTAGGTCTGTTCAGTAGCTATTCAGGCCTATGCGTTCAGATGATTTAGCGACCCATGGTTCAGATCCCGCGTAAAGCTATAGGTCTCCTCGGTCACGCGACCTTTGCCGTTACGAATAAGGTTAAAGAACCTCAAATATTATTAGCATTCTCTCACTGATTCGTTATCAAGTGTTGGAAAGGAATAGAAACTGGTGTCACGCAAAAAACAGTTTGTACTGTTGGTAATCCCAAAATAAGATTTTTCAAATCTTGTTTTTATCCCTCTCAGTCACACCCATTTTCGGTGATTCATGGTTCCTCCTTTGTTAAACCATCAGTATAGGAAGGAAGTCTCTCTCTCTCTCTCTCTCTCTCTCTCTCTCTCTCTCTCTCTCTCTCTCTCTCTCAGGAGTCCTACCTATGTTGTCTATAATGTAATGTTCAAGTCTTATTAAAAACCTTAATGAAATAACACTCCGCTAAGGCTGAATCACGTATATACTTCCATATTTTGTATATACTGTGTGTGTATATATATATATATATATATAAAAGAAAAACTTATTTCAAAACATATATATATATATATACACAGTATATCAATAAAACTCCCATTCAGTTTTACTTACAGTGTATTTAGCGTATTGTATGATTGGCGGAAATGTTATATTTAGATTAAAAGATAGAATTATGTATTTGGGAAAACAAGTGAGGAACGTGTTATTATCGCAATGAATCACATAATTTAGACATTAAAATAATGAATAAAAGATATATGTATAACATCCTCTTGTAAGTATACGTTTAAAGTTACGGTGTATATATATATATATATATATATATAATATATATATATATATATATATATCCTTAGAATACGAGGCCCTTAGGATACGAGGCCCAAAGCTTTTTAGTGCCCTACCAAAAGAAGTAAGGAATCTCCAGCACACCGACCTGAATAATTTCAAGAACCAGCTGGACAGATTCCTGTGCAAAGTCCCTGACCAGCCATGCGTGGCTGGCTACGACGGCGGGAAGAGAGCAGACAGCAATTCCCTCCTTCACCAAATCACGCAAATGAGGCGGGATGCTGCAGAGGGGTTGACCGCAGGTCGATCCTAAACTGTCGTTCGAACTCGCATAAAGTCCCGCATAAGTATTCGTACAGAAAAATATATCAGTTATAATCCTCTTTATTTTTTGTACCATGCCGACAACAGTTATGAAAAGTTTACCGTTCGTTTGGAAAATTTAACAAATAAAAGAAAGTTCGTTTAACTCCAACATCTAATGTAAAACATCAAAGAATTTGAGGAAAATAAAAAAGTTAAAATGCAAAAGTTTTCGTACATTTATTTACAAAATTATTTAATACTTTGTGTGTCCACCTTTTGCTTGAATGACTTCATTGATTCATTTTGGGTATTTTTCTACGAGGTTTCGATATCTCTCAATGGAAACTTTAGTCCATTCTTCTAATGAAAAGTGCTGCAATTCATTCAGATTCGAAGGGCTTCTCTCGCGGACACCTTTTTTCAAATCAAACCATGAATTCTCGATTAAATTGAGATCTGGGCTCTGACTGGGCCACTCGAGAAGCTTGAAATTCACTTGTTGAAGCCATTTCATGGTGATCTTACTTTTATGCTTTGGCTCATTATCTTGTTGCAGTACCCAACTGCGACCCATTCGCAACTGCAGGACTGAAGGCAATACATTTTCTTCTAAAATTTCCTAATATTTCTTCGAATTCAAGATTCCACTGATGACAACAAGCTTTCCTGCAGTAGAAGCACTAAAGCTTCCCCAAAGAAGCCAACTATCACCACCACGTTTAACCGTAGGAAGGGTGTTTTTTTTTTTCCTCGAATGCAGCATTTGATTTTCGCCAAACACACCATTGTTCGTTGTTCCTGAATAATTTAATTTTGGTTTCGTCTGTCCAGAGAACTTTCGTCCAGAATGCAACTCCATTATTTTGATGATCCTTGGCGTACTTTAAACAAGCTTCTTTATGCGCTTTTCATAGCAAAGGATTTTTTCTTGCAACTCTTCCACGCAGATCATTATTTCCCCATGTACAACGGACATCAATCTTAGACAGTCTTAATGTTTGGCAAATATTGCCTGAAGTCACTCGTGCATTCGCAGCAGCCATTCTTTCAATCCGTTTCACTGGCGGCCATACTTGGTTGTGGGCCCTTGTGCAAGACAGATTTTGGGGCCCTTCTTCCCGACACAAATCTAGTTTGACCTATATACCGGTACGGGGCTAAAAATTTATTCAAACCGAGGTCTATAGATAATAAAGGCACGTTACAGCATTTATTAAACGAACACACATCATACAAACAAAACACACATTAAAATTCTGTATAACATCTTTGTATGGTTATAAGCCCTTTTTATACGAAGATTAAAAACACTTCTCCAAATTAGGCGAAAGTAAGAATCTTAATTACATTGAAATAAAGCTTCTGAATTAATGACATACGCAAATAAATATTTTTCCACTAATATAGTTTATTTTATAAATACAAAGTATATTGTTTTTTATGACGACGGCTTGGTTGGTCCCGTAGAGACCGTGGGCCCCTGTGCACCGCACACCCTAAGTAGTATAGCCGAAAAAGGGGAGAGTGCAAGAATGTTGCAAGTGATGACGTAATGTTGCAAAGGGGGAGGGGTTGTTGCAAAGGGGGTGGGGGAAAACTTGGAGGCGGCGTTATCCCCCAAGAGAAAGAAGGAGGAGAGAAAGGAGGAGAGGTGTTCACCTGGCAGGAGCCAAGTGCACATTAAGACTTCAGCCGAGTTGGCGTTGTTTTATAGGCTCCTAATCAGCCAGTTGGCGTAAATGGCTTGAGTTGCCAGATACCGCGATACCATTGTATACATTATTATAGACTCCTAATCAGCCAGTTGGCTGTAAATGGCTTGAGTTGCAGATACCTCTTTTTAGCAGTATTATTGTATACATTATTATTATATACGCCTAATCAGCCAGTTGGCTGTAAATGGCTTGAGTTGCCAGATAGCGCCATGTATTCATTTAATCGAAGCTGAGTTGCCAGATACCATTGTATACACTATTATAGACTCTAATCAGCCAGTTGGCTTAGAAGGCTTAAATATTGCCAGATACCGCAATACCGTGTATACATTATTATATTTCGAATACCGGTAGTAGAAGGCATAACAATTAAGTAAAACAACATTGCATCATTCTGTTTTATTATAAATATATAGAAAATAAATATACATTTGAGGAATATGCATATAACAGTACAGGAAATATATACACACAATTATGGATATATATAAAATAAAATATACATTTCAAATAAATATACACTTCAATAGAAATATGTACATAACAGTACAGGAGAAATACACACACACACACACACACAATTATGGAGATATATTTATAAAATAAATATACTTTTCAAATAGAAATAAATATACATTTCAATAGAAATATGCGTATAATCAGTACAGGAGAAATGTCAAGCAAAATATAAATACAATTCACTTTTTTTCAAAATACTAAACTCGGTCTTAATCGAGTTTACAATTACATCATTATTGCTCTGCATTACGCAGTATATGCGGCTTAATAATATTTCACCGCTTAAAGTATAGGGAAACCTGTATTCGATATGAAGGGCTTTCATATCGTTCAGTACTATTTTTGTTCCCACTTTACAACCGGTTGGTAAGTCATCTTTAAATACGTCTAGAATACAATCAAAAGCACGCACAAAGAGTTCATCGTTAGCTACATTATTAAACACAAGTTTATAAGAACGCTTTTCCAATCGAGGGTTTATTTCTACCGACTCGAGCTTTTCAATCGTGAACTCACTCAACATAGCGGCAATTGAAATAATCTTCTAAATCGTTACGACAACTGCGCGTTATATAAAGAAATAGTTCTTCAGGGTGAACGGTGTAGGTGAGCTCAGCCTTGTACCGATCAATTGCTTTGTACCAAAGTTCATGGTATTTCAAAGAGTCTAAACTTTTTAAATAAACATCCAGCACTAGACCATTCTCACCAGCCCTACACTCGGTAAACCCATCGAGCAGAGCGGTGTATGCGTATTCAAGTACTGTATCAAAATAAAACATATCCGTAACACGCGCGTCTAATATAGGTTTCAGTTTACGGAATCCGACGATTTCAAACATTCTGTCGAGGATGAAACGGTTTCGCGTAGGAATAAGAGCGTTATTATCAGAAGCATTCTTCCACATCAACCGTATATCAATGCACGGCCGATCGTTATTTATACACAACGTACATACAACGGCGTATGAGGGTGCGTCACTAATCTGCTCTCTTCTTGTACCTACGTTAGCAGGTATTTTATAACGATCTTCACTCCACTTCTCAACTATCACAAAGATTCTATTCATCTCCTCGATACTTAAATAAACCCGTTTGTTTGTCGGTCTACATTCCGTTTCCAGTACATAGCTAATGGTACCGGAATTACGCCTGAACACGCGCAACGATTTCGTCACGGACACATCGTACGAGGCGTTGAGAATGCTGCTCAAAGGAAGTTCCATCGTATTCGAGGAGCGCACGTCCACTCGGCTCAAGCTCTGAGATAACTATGAGCCGTGTGAGGCACGCAGGTAGGCAGGAATGGTTCGACGGGCGGCTGACTCGATGATACGTGAATGGGCTTGTTCCGCGAGTCGAATTGTTGTACCGGTACAAGAATATCACTACCAGCCTACGCACCAGACATTTTGGATAAGAACTAGGAACATTTTATGTTTTACTAAACATCTCCACACTCCGGCGCACTATTTGAGAGGAACATATGTTCATATTTTTCCTTTCTGCCCATCAAACGATACTCGTCTCTAAACTCTGTTAAAAATTCACGCAGGGCACTAGCCACAACCTCACTACGAACCTCATCATGATATACGTTAATATAGTGATAAAAATACTTAAGATTGTCCATGATCACGAGATTCACATTTCCAGTCGTAGGGTATGAGTAATCGACATGGTGTAGCATGACGTAATACCGCTTGTCACACCACCCATCAGCAAGACTCATTATCCATACCTGCTGCTTCTCTTCTGCACGCGTTGTTTCTTTTACTTCACGGTGTATGTGAGACTTTATAAAGTTTAGCTCTGCAGTATACTTCAGCACATCGTCTGTGCAACGAAAGCCTTCAACGGTCTCACCAGAACATCCGTAGAGTATTTGTACATCTTGGAACTTCGCACAATCCAATGTGTTTTTAAAAGAGGCATAGGAGGGATGAATAGGAAGTTTTTCGGTATCCACCACATCCTGGCACTTTACTGAATACCATTTCGTAAACGTTGTACAAGCAATATTAAAGGTAGCCATTTGAATACACGTCTGATCTGAATACACGTCTGATCTCTCGGGCTTACTGCGGTCGACTGACCACGCAGGGACTCCCAGATAGTAGCATGACTCACGGTCTTACAGTGGGCGGAGCTTAGAACTTTCACCTGCACACACACACACACACACACACACACACACACACACACACAAGGAGAAAGTGAAACGCTATTTGAAACATGATTTATTTAACAAACGAGATATTCAAGTTATATATATTTACAAATACGATTTAATAAACGAGATATTCAAGTTATATATATTTACAAATACGATTTAATAAACGAGATATTCAAGTTATATATATATATATATATATATATATATATATATATATATATATATATATATATATATTTACAAATAGATACGATTATATACAAGACGTGTGAGTTAGAAGCATCATTGGTATCCAAAGGGTACGGTATCATAGGTACCAGGTATCTGGTAACGTTTCCTATAGGTGTTACGGCACACCATCGTACCCCTAAGTTCCTTCACGCCCCCAGCTTCTGCGCCCGAAAATTGTGGGTGCCTACAATTAGTTGGGAGGTTGTTCATCCAAACATACTAGATCCTTCAACGACTCAAAGTTAACAACCTCCCGATTCGCATGGTTGAGCGTAATACCCTTTGCCTTCACGATATATTTCATTTCCTCCCCCACCCTGACCCGTACCCCATAAGTCTTAGGTCCTGTTGAGGCAAAAGAGTCGGCGTATGCGTTGTCCCCATACTCATCCTTGATCTCATCAGTGAGCTCGCCGAGGAACTCCCCAATAGTGGGCATGTATTCACCCTCCCTCTCTGTGAATATCACGCTATCTGTATCGGCATACAATACTCTCCGCCCAAGAGAATGCAATAGACCCCAAAGTTTTATACGGGCGTAGGCTGTTGTGAAGCTGGCCACAGGTATGTTTGTAACCCTTGAGGTATCTGTGGCAAATTCAGTGTTGTTGTACTTTATTACGTAAGTATTACCTACATTTACGATCTCCATGACCTCTTTATCGGGGGCATTGGCATAATCCCAGACATCGCTATAACTTTGTGCCAAATGAATGCTCCCTCTGCCGGTATTCTGCGCAAATTTTCCCCATAGACTGTTTAGACACAACTTTGCACTAAAGCGCTTGCCAGGATTCTTTACAATTTGGACACGATCAAGTTGTATACCTTCGCGGTCGCGGTAACGTTGAATATAGGCAGACTTTTCATCTTCGGTATCAACTCCTCGCGGATACCCTGATGCCTCAACCTTATCCTTCAAAAAGGTGTTTATATATGGTGTGAAAAGGTTGGGTAGCTTCTGAAACCTCCACACCTCATGTATCTTCAGTATTCTATAACCATGGCGCACGGCTAGGGCCAACTCAGGACTTGTATATACGCCTCTGATCTTACGCTGGTGGGGTATATGGTTACATTCGCCGTTATCCTCTTCCGCGCACTTCACGCACAGGGGAAACATGAGCTTGTCGTCGATAACGACAGGTAAGATCGGCATCCATAAATTGCGTGGGGGGAGTACGTCTACGAAAGAGATCCCAAAGTAACGATCATTCAAATTTTTTGAAAATTCATTGATGGATGGTAGGCTAGGCCCCACCAGTTTCTCAGGAGCGCCCACGGGGTACGGATTGCTCTTCATCACGTATGGGTATAAAGAAACAGAAATCGTAGTAATGGAGCTTCACGCCCTCCGTAGGTGGGAAGTATAGTCTGAAAGGATTTGTACGTCCTCCAAACAAGCTATCACCCACATTTGAGAGGATCCACCATTGAACGCTTGATCGCTTTTATTTCCTCACGTACACCTCGTCTGTCTCCATCCGTGCATCATATTCATGCTCCCACAAGACTTTGTGAGTGAACTGTGAGCCTATAAGTTGATCGCGGGTGCGGGTCGATGCAAGACAGTCGGCAGAGACCTACCGTGGATCTCCGGTGACTCCGCACACTCCGGACGGGGGGCATCACTGCCACCAGCAACCGTTAAAGAGTACAACAGTCTTCACACAGTGACACGGTTTTCACTTAACCCATCACAAAAAAGTCATTAATCTTAATGGGTACTTCACCCGTGTTGCGGGCGTGCTTTATGTATACACCTGTCTGTTGCTGTAGGTGTATGAGCCAGTAAATAGCCTTGTGCCCGTAACTGCGGGGATTGTTTCGGTGAATAATGGCTAAGGTGTCTTTCGGCATGAAGTTATTCTTGAACACCGTAAAACATAATGATGCGATGGTGGTTGCGACTTGCAGTGGATCGCATTTGAAACGGCTATGTACATCCTTCTAAAGGCCTGGAAACATACTCTAAGCACGCGCACATCATTCACGCAATAACGCTCACATTCATCAGCTATATTATAAGGGTTACTTTCATTAAAACTGTCGTAGTATCGATCAAAGTCTTCACGTTCATCCATACAGTCAAAATAATGTTTGGGGGGTGGTGGGCCTACGTAGTTTAAAGTCTCGCTGGTGAGGAAAGTGTATGGGAAGTATCCTTTGGAAACTTCAGCTGCTACTCCCATCACCTTGGGTAGCTTTGCTAATTTACAAGGTGTGAATAATAAAGTATCTTTAAATTGTACATTGCCTCTTATCTGCATCTGTATTAATTTGTTGCCTCTTTTCAATGGATCACCTGTAAATATCTCAGAGGATTCGTGTTCAAGCAACTCCTTATAAAGGAACTGCGTGTCAAACTTTGCCCCGTTATGGGCGAGAATATACACAGTCATTTTTTTGAACTTGTCGGCTAACTTGACAATATAGGACACAAATAGTTTCACAGGACTATCGCTGACATTCGTTTTAAAAACGTTTGTCCGTTTACCACATTTGGGGCACTCGTCACATTCGATATCCATACACTCATCACAGATAGTCTGGCTCACAAGTAAATGTGGAATTACCTCTTTGGTTTCAGCGTTCGTATATGTTTCTATATCGTAGTATACAGTTATACAGGGTTATTTTTAGGCTTAGCATCTTTCATATAACATACATGCTTTACTCCATCCGCCTTATATTCCTCCTGGCATGTAGGACAGTGAATTACGTCACACTTGTGCTTAAATTTTCCCCAATTATCCATTGTGTGAAACATACCACATTCACAGATTCTCATTTTCCTGCACGTGCCAATTGATTTATGGAAATCAAAACAGCTATTATTGAAAAATGTGCGTCTACACATCACAGTCTCTCTTCTCAGCTTCAACTACACGGCTTTCACATTTGGTGCTTTTACACTGCTCACATACCATGTGACATTCTTTACAATGTCTCACTATATCATCCGCAAACTCGAGGCACCCCTTACACAAATCATGATGTCTCCCATATTTTCGACTTTTGTCATAACTCGCGTAAAGCCACCTTATATTACGGATGGGGAGATACGTTGTCCCTGACAATCCTAAAATAAGTAGGGGCCTTGTACGATCTCTCACACAGCTTTTAAAAACATACACAGTCCTACGACGATCATCCAACCCAAACACAACTATGCGGACATTCATTTCCTGTTCTACCCTTCTCAGCTCTTCAGGACCCATATTACAGTCAAATTCAAGTTCACAGTCTACAGCTAGTTTACGGGCATGCTCCACGACTGTAGGCAACCAAATTTTTTGAGTTCGTGTATTTTGTACAGTAAACATACGTGCTAAGAGTACTGCTATAAAGCCGCAACCACGATCGACGTTTATATGCCGTCTATAAATAGCTTGAGAATTGAAGTTAAGAGTATACGGTATGGCACTATGACCCGCAACACGGTATACATGGTCAATATTTACCGTGAAGTTGTCCATATTGAAGGCTATACTACTTTGGGCGGCTTGCATTATACGCCCTAATATATATTCTACATCTTCAGCCGCCAAACGTCTAAATGGCACTATCACCCAATAATCGTCTACATCACCGTCATCTGACCCGAATCCAAAGGACAGACTCGTCCTGACTTCACGCTCGTCACGATTCTGAAGAGCAAACTCTATAATATGCTCTACAACCCGGCGTAGTCCGCGCTCAATTCCACTGCTATACATGACTCTAGGGTCGACCCTGACTCTATACCGATTTCTAGTCAAGGCTGGGGTGGGGGCTGCGGATCGCACCAATTCCAGCGTTATACCATCCTCAACAGAACGGGGGGCGGCGGATGAATTAGTGGATATATTAGCGAAGGTGCTGCTGATGGGGGCCCTGTTGCGTAGGAGGTTGATGGTTGGGGCTCTATTATTGTAGACTTAACAGAACGGGGGGCGGCGATGAATAAGGGGATATATTAGGTGCTGCTGGGGTGTTGTTGCGTAAGAGGTTGAGGGTTGGGGATCTATTACCGCTGCAACAGACGCGTATTTCGGTCGCTTTATACCTGACGTGGGTATCTCATACCTCCGCTTTGGACGTGTTACCGGTATCGCTGGTGAGGGTTCAGGGGAGGAGATCACAACTACACTGTCGTCGAGGTCATCCGTAATGATGGGCTGCTCTACCTCATCGTCATTCACGGTTCTGTGGGAGAAGAAATATAAGGATCAGCACTCAAAATTTGTAATATTTTGTAAATGACTCACTTAGGAGTGTGACGTGTTAGAAATGGACTCTGTAGAAAAATTCAGATTCACGAGCCCATCCACATGTATTATATCTGGACCTACAGGATGTGGTAAAACTGTGTTTATGCTTAAAATCATTAAAGAAAAGGGGGAGATGTTCTCGAAATTTGTGCATAAAGTTATATGGTGCTATTCGACGTATCAATCAGTGTTCAACGAGTACCAAGATGATATTTTGTTCCACAAAGGCGTATATGACGTTAATTCGTTAAAGGGAAATGAACATACAATCATTGTAATTGACGATCTCATGTTGGAGATGGATAAAACGTTTGCCGAGACATTTACAGTATTCTCCCACCATCTTAACATAAGCGTGTTCTTCATCAATCAGAATCTATTTTTCAAAAATAGATACATGCGCGATGTGTCGTTAAATACGCAATATCTAGTCTTATTCGCGCAACGTAGAGATGTATCACAAATTGGGGTATTAGCCAATCAAATGTTCCCGAATCAGCGTAAGGAGTTTTTGGAAGTTTATAAAGAAGCTACAAGCACGCGTTACGGATATTTGCTTTGCGACCTTCATCCGCGAAACACGTTTAGAGTGCTTCTGCGAACGAATATATTTCCAAACGAGCCTGAAACGGTGTATATTCCAGAATGACAAAGAGACTAAAGAAATACCGTGAATTAATAAAAATCTATCATCGACTGCCCGGGCAATGCAGCAGATGTTTATTAAAAATATCGATGCCGACTTTTTAAAATGCATCTGTGAAATCTGTCTTAACGTTATAAATTGCAATGTATCAATGAAAACCCATCAGAAGGCTCGCCTACGCCGCTACAAGAACATAATACGTGCACTCGCTCGTAAAAGCCAAACTGTAGCGAAGAAAAAACGAATTATTGTACAAACAGGAGGGTCATTTCTCCCCATCTTATTTTCAGTTTTGGGTCCTTTACTGACTAGATTAATATAATGAAGAAAGTGGTAGTGATTCCCCACGAGGTGTACGCCTCACTGCAAAGGAATCCAGACACGTATCTAGATCCCCGTAAAAGCAGACTTAAAAGAATGGAAAGCGAATTGTTAGCCCTATTAAACAGTGAAAAAACACCTGATGAGAAAAGAATCTTATACCAAGAAGCTCTGCAGAAATTTCTTCACGAGTACGAAAATTATAAGAGCCCTACAGAGATTCCTGTGGTTATTAGGCACAGCACGGGGGACGATGGCGACATAGGATCTGTGCCCGACGACACAGCTGACCAACCAAAAAGATTAGCCACA
This sequence comes from Bathynomus jamesi, assembly GCA_023014485.1. Classification (NCBI taxonomy): domain Eukaryota; kingdom Metazoa; phylum Arthropoda; class Malacostraca; order Isopoda; family Cirolanidae; genus Bathynomus; species Bathynomus jamesi. The sequence goes on along the minus strand of JAJOZX010009882.1, from coordinate 120,899 downwards.
CAACATATCGAACATGTATTAAAAAATACCCTCCCACTTACATTGAGGAGTAAAGGCTTAAGTCTTTATAATCTATTGAATGAGGATCCCGCCATACAATGGACCGATACAGGGGAGATCATTGTGGAAGGATCAAAGGTACAGGGATCGAATATCGTAGACATTGTCCATGATCTGGTGAGAAAGTGGGATAGGCCATCACCATCAGGATGGAAGCATATTAAAGCAAGACTACAACAAATAAATGTCCCTAAAACGTTGATAGGAAATCTGAACAGGTTAAAAGACTTGGAACATGCAACGCCTGTGACACAATTGAAGGCGCCGTCACCCCCGGCGGTAACACCTTTGAAGAGGAGCAAGAAGAGGTTAAACCAACCCTACCCACGTGCCTCTAAAATACGCAAATGGCTAACGTATTAACTAAACGCTATTATGACATTTCTACCCCATCCTCTTACGGCGGCGTAGATAGACTGTACAGAAGTGTTTACGGAGTAGGAAAAAAAGATGTTGAAAGATTTTTGAGGGAGCAGGACGCTTATACGCTTCATAAGCCTGTGAGAAAAAGGTTTAAAACAGCCAAGACAACGGCTTCCTCGATTGATTCTATTTGGCAAGCAGATTTAACAGACATGCAAAGATATTCTGTGTATAACGATGGTTACCGCTACATTCTATTCATAATAGACGTATTCTCTAGATATCTGTGGCTAGTTCCTCTGAAAAATAAATCACCTGAAACAGTTGCTAAAGCCACCAAAACGCTAATGTTAAAAGAAAACAGGGTTCCTGGCTATTTTTGTACGGATATGGGGAAGGAGTTTATAGGCCGTGCTTTTCAGAATATGTTGACAGAGTTTAATATCAGCTATTACACAACCAATTCTATACATAAGGCTTCTTTAGCTGAAAGAGTTCAGCGCACCATAAAGGAACGCATGCACCGTTATTTTACACATAAAAACACATACAGATTTCTAGACATTCTGGAATCATTGGCATCATCCTACAACCGCTCACACCATCGCACGATTGGGGCAACACCTAACGAAGTTTTAGAAAGAGGTACGCTCCCGAGAAGAGATGGATCACCACCACCACCACCACACTCTGCGCGCTTCAAAATCAATGATTATGTAAGGCTGTCGCGTTCGGGGAATAAATTCGCAAAGGGTTTTGAGCAAGGATGGACACGCGAGATTTTTAAAGTTAGGGCTGTGAGACCTAAAGGTGAGATAATGATGTATTACATTGAAGATTTGAATGGGGAAGAAATCTCAGGAGGCTTTTACCGCGAGGAATTGCAGAAAGTTGCGTTTAATTTAGAAAAAAATGTGTTTAAAATTGAGAAAATTTTAGGAAGCAAAGGTTCAGGAAGGAGAAAAATGTACCTGGTGAAATGGCTAGGGTACCCAGAAAGCTTCAACACCTATATAAAAGCTGATGCAATAATGAAGCTTAAATAGTATGCAACATGGCTCCTAACCATTTCTACGTCACACTCCCGTCCTCCTCGTCCCTGTCTGTACACCCTAACAACACGCTAGCCAACTTTGTAACAGAACTCCATGGGCACATTGAATTGGGTCGTGATTCGTATGAGGTGGGGATATGCGAAATTCAGCTGGACACCGTCTTTTTAAATATTGAACATAAAGAAACCGTTTTTACGATTCTTAGAGACATTGACGAGTGTGAAAAAGCTGGGGTAGCTATGGATGAAACTATGCGCATCGCTCGGACTAAGATTGCACGGTATTACAGTACAGAAGTAAGACTAGGGCCGGGTCAATATGGTTCGGCCGAGGATGTTGTGAGAGGCTTAAACGTAAGTTTAAGAAACTCAAACCTTACGAATGATTTAGTATATGAAATCGTAAACAACCCTGCACATACACTAATCCTAAAATCAAAGACTAACAGACGTCTTAAAGAACATAGAAAGTTCAAAATTCTAACCAACGGCCGATATAGCGCAGCCTTCCAAAGAGACACATTTCACGAGACACAGTATAACTTGTCCAGATTAATGTATCAATTGAAGATGGAGAAATTGGCTGAAAGGTCCCCAGACATGTGCTATATTTACAGTAATATAGTGGAGCACCAGTTTGTTGGGGATACCCAGGCACGCCTGCTGCGCATTGCTCACATCCCCAACCATAGAGGAAGGAGTTTGAGTATTACATATGACAGACCCCATTATGTGAATGTCGCAACTAATTTAATAACCAATATCACAATATATATAAGAACGATTGAGGGCGAAAACTTCCCATTCGGTAACGGGAGCTTAACAGTGAAGCTACACTTTCGACGCACTGAGTTATAATGGATAGAAAGCCTTTCACCGTCTATCGAGGGATGCGATACCAGCGCGGTAGTGGACTTGGATCCATTTTTTCATCCATACTACGTACGGCTGTTCCTTTGCTGAAGAGGGGTGCCAGATACCTTGGAAGGAAAGCGCTACAATCAGGCCTTAACACTGCAGAAGACATATTGGCCGGGGCTAAACCTAAAGAAGCTCTAAAAAAACATTTAAAGCGTACACGGAACGAAATCATCAAAGATGCAAAGAGAAAAATGCGTGGTGGCGGGAAGAAGAGGGCTCCCCGGAAGAAGAAGGGGTCACGTGGTATTAAACGTAAAAGGCTATCAAAAAAGAAATGCTGTAAGCGAATGAAACCTATGGTTGACCACTTTTTTGACTGATATAAGCTAAGGATATTGATCTCATGAATCATAGTTTGTTTACCACTTGTCGAGAGAGGAGTCACTATTTCGCCATGGCACGCTTCATCCACCCATGTAGTTCACAATGCTGTAAATCGGAGCTGTCCTTTTTTGAGCTCCCGCCAACCCAAGTTTCTATTGAGCACAGTGACTTTATTACAATTAACCCTTTAAACACAATTAGTTCCCCGAGTGCACCTATAGAATTCGTGATACCCAGCTCAGGTCCTTACTTTTTTGATCCAAGCTGTGTGCACATGTACGCTAAGCTACGTATAGCCCATTCTGATGGAACGGTCTGCGATGACAAATATGCTGTATACCCTGAAACAAACTTTCTGCACGCCATATTCAACCAGTGTGACGTATATTTAAATCAGACCAACATATCGGCAGGCACGGGGTACTATCATCTACGAGCCTATTTGGAAAATGTCCTCAACTTTTCCAAAGAAGCGAAGGCTACCTTTTTAAGTGCGGAGGGATATTATCAAACTAAAGATGAAAATAGTATAAAGGACAAATTTAAAAATTCTAAAAAGAAAATATACGAGTGTTTTGGACGGTTGCACACAGATTTCACTTTCCAGGAGAAGTTGCTTGTGAACGGGGTGGATATGAAAATAAAGCTCACCCGCACGAGTCCTGAGATCTGCTTAAATCTGGATGTGAATCAAGAAGAGGGTGCAAAGTCCGTTGTGGTTCACATTATGGACACATACCTCCGCGTACGGCGAGTGAAATTAAGTTCACCAAAACAACTAGAAATTGAGAAAAATTTACTAAACGCTACAGTGAAATATCCTATTAACAGAGTGCAGATCAAACTATATACGGTTCCTGCAGGGTTGGCATCGAAGCAGATAGAAAACATTGCCCTGGGAAATCTTCCTAAAAGGATATTAATCGGCATGCAGGACCACGCTTCGGTGAATGGAAAATATAAAAAGAGTGCCTTTAAATTCGAGAATTTCGGACTTAAAAATATAACTATACGTTAATGGCACTGCTTTGGGTGGAACAATGGGTACGGACTATTCATCAGACGCTGTGTTACCGCTTTGTGCCAGAGCCTATAGTAATCTGACCCATATTGCAGGTGATTGTGATGAGCTTGGTAATGGGGTAACGCAGGAAGAATTCATTGATCAATTTAACCTTTACCCGTTTGACATTACACCTGACTTATCTGCTAGCGTAAATACCCATTTAACACCACAGCAGAGCGGAAACATCTCAGTGCGGCTGGAATTCGCCAAGCCTATAGACGCTCCTATTAGTGTACTAGTATATCTCGAATCGCAAGCCCTAATAGAAGTAGATAGATTTAGAAGCGTTATCACTGACTTTTAAAATGGATGCTAATACACTTCAGAAAGTAATGGAGCGAGTCACACGTTCCAAATTTATCGGCGTGTTTGCGAAGAATGAAACATTGAGTTTGCCAAGTACGCGAGAATGCGGTAGTCTTATTGTGAACACAGACATCATCGGTAATGAAGGGATTCACTGGATCGCTGTCTATTTTAAAAATAGACAGCGCCTGTACTATTTTGATTCACTCGGTACTCAACCCTGGAGTGACCCTATTATTGTAAAATTTCTCGCTCAGTTACATATTCCCGAAGTTGTGTGGACCCCATTTCGCATGCAAGGATATTTTACTAATGTTTGCGGAATGTACTGCGTCTCATTTCTCATGCATATGTCAAATGATAAAGAATTTATAAATTTTTTAAATTTATTTGACCCGTGTCACACTCGCCGAAACGATGAAATGGTATGCAGACAGATAAAAAACCTTTTCCAATTGTACGTACTCGTTGTATATTATAATGTTTTTGTTCGTATATTTGTAACGATATATTCGTTTATTGTACTGATTTCTTTCATTTAATAAATTTATGAAAATATATTGTGTCTTCTTATCCCAAAAAGATCGAAAAACACTTACATTATTTCGGTGTGACATTGTTGACTGATCAGTATACCCTCCCTATTCCGAGATTCTTCAAAAGATTGTATAACTCGTGTCAAATCCTCATCGGACCTTAAAGGAATAATGCTTTTAAAACATATACAGAGTATACAGACAGATCCCTATTATGTGAAGATATCTTTGGTTCGAGGAATGAATGCCATAAAAATTTCGATTTTAGCATAATGGGGATAACCAAATAACATTGATTGACATTTTTTGGCGAGTATCTATTTGACGAGATACTACAACTCTCCATATATATATAAAATTCTAATTATAGACACTTACATTTCTATGGTAGTCCCTTGCGTCGGATTGTAAGGAGCGTCACTGCAAATATCTTCTACGGTTGCGTTGAAAATAATTCGCCACGGTCAATCGCATTGAAAAGACTAATTGCGGTTAATGCTGCAGTATCACGTTCTTCATACAATTCCGGGGAGACGTACAGGTCCATGGTGGAGGATGTGTGACATTGTTGACTGTTCAGTATATCCCCCGTATTCCGAGATTCTTCAAAAGATTGTATAACACGTGTCAAATCCTCATCGGACCTTAAAGGAATAATGCTTTTAAAACATATACAGAGTATACAGACAGATCCCCATTATGTGAAGATATCTTTGGTTCGAGGATTGAATGCCATAAAATTTCGATTTTAGCATAATGGGGTAACAAAATAACATTGATTGACATTTTTGGCGAGTATCTATTTGACGAGATACTACACCCCATCCATATATAAATTCTAATTATAGACACTTACATTTCTATGGTAGTCCCTTGCGTCGGATTGTAAGGAGCGTCACTGCACATATCTTCTACGGTTTGCGTTGTAAATAATTCATCACGGTCAACCGCATTAAAAAGGCTAATTGCGGTTAATGCTGCAGTATCACTCTTCATACAAGTCTGGGGAGACGTACAGGTCCATGGTGGAGGGAATGATTATTCACTGACGCGAAAATAGCTACTGTTACTCCAAACTGAAAAATATCCCCTTTTATATGCACAATCGCCAAGCTCCGCCCCAAAAGACCAGATGTTCGTAGTGATTGGCTGCCGATGTAGCTGGGTGGAGCTATGACGTGTACCAATCCGCTATAACGAGACCGGACGAGTAACATATATATAAAATCGAATTATAGGCACTTACATTTCTATGGTAGTCCCTTATATTATATTTTTTACTTACAAATTATTAGTATTGTTTGTTAACATAATTGTTAACTTATTTTATAATAAAGAAATTATATCCTAATTATATTTTAAAAAGAACATTCGGTTTCAACGTTAAGCTGTGGTCTAAGGCGGCGTGGCATAAATAAATACTAAAATAAAATTAAATGTTAAAAATCTTTATTCATACGTTATTAAAAGTTAAAAATCTTTATTAATAAAACAGGATAGAAGCATATGAAAGTCAAGGTAAACTATAGTTGTAAATTATAGTTAGGTTATACGATGTTTTTCGGGCATACTACTGCCTCGGGTTAAATGATCCTGTTATTTTAAATCACGTATTTGAAAGAGTTAATCATTATTGCTACATAGAAAAAATCGTGCATTACGATGTTTTTCGGGTATACTACTGCCTCGGGTCAAATGGTCCTGTTATTTTAAATCACGTATTTGAAAGAGTTAATTATTATTGCTACATAGAAAAAATCGTGCATTACGATGTTTTTCGGGTATACTACTGCCTCGGGTCAAATGGTCCTGTTATTTTAAATCACGTATTTAACGACACATCGCGCTCATTTCCATTGCTATATATGGCTGTAGGATCGGCCCTGACGAGATGTATTTCGTAGGTTAGGTTAGGTCTCTTACATATAAAAGTCCATGTGGTAGAGTAAGCAACGAACCCCCGACGAGATGTATTTCTGAATCCATGTTAAACTGGAGGTCTAATTTACGAGCGAGTGCACGTATTATGTTCTTGTACCGGCGTAAGCGAGAAAGAGTTAATTAGTATTGCTACATAGAAAAATCGTGCATTATGATGTTTTTTCGATTATTATTTATTGAACAAAACTCTCGCTCTCTTTCTATATATATATATATATATATATATATATATATATATATATAGAAAGAGTGGTCTGGAAGGAAGTTTAACAAGATTAATTCTCTTTGCGAGTGACCCGTTGCCCGCGTCGGGCTAACCTTTGGTTAGCTTCCGCCCGAATTGTTCATTCTGACGAAGGTCAAGCTTTTCACTCCACCTTAGACCTGCAGTTTAACGTGGATTCCGAACCACGCCCCATCAGCAGCCCAGCGTCTTGACCACTAGGCCACCTAGGGTACCCATTTATCTACCAACCACTTTCTTTATTGTGTGGAAGGATGAACAGCTGGGTTTTGCTGCGCGCCGGCTGCCGTCGGGTCTCAAACCCTGGGCCGATGGATTCGTAGTCCGCGACGCTAACCACTACACCACCGAGGCGCCTCATGAGGCTAGCATCATGAAAAAGAAAAACTATGGTATTTGTCATTACTTACTCGGACTATAGTGGATTTAATTATCCCAGAAGAGTTCCTTGTTCCATGCACGGTCTGTGTGTAGCATATATATATATATATTATATATATATTATATATATATATATATATTGTGTGTACGTTTTTCCCACTGTTATTCGTGACTTAAATATTTATAATAAAAATCAAGTGTCTAAAAAGTTATTTAATAAGCAGAATTTAATTGGATTCATTGTAGAAGTAATAACAATGGCAATATTAATATTTGGAGCATTGGGTACTTATCAAGGGCTGTCTTTAAGAAAGGTCTCTCGCAAGCAGATTTTCTCCGAAACCAACCTCGCTATAGTGGACTGTGTTTTGGGGAAATCCAACTTTCTTCGTTTCTTTTAATTTCGTTTTTTCATTTTTCCTTCGCAGGAATGAGGCTCGTATGTTTCTTAACTTTTCATCTCGTTTGGTCGGTTTCGAATTGTATCTTAAATTATCGTATTTCGAATTGTATCGTAAATGATCATTTCGTTTCGTTATTCGTGAGGGCTCATCTACAATCATATATTGTGGTATTTTATATGATTTGTGTACAGATGGGCTAAACTGTGGGTCTAAGTTACGCATAAATATAAAACATTTTCATTGTATATATATATAATATATATATATATATATATATATATATACACAGGGTGTCCGAGAATTATCTGTACAAGTTTTGGCTGTTATTAAAAGTCAACCATGAAGTGTAGAAATTCTAGTGTTGTCCCATTTTACAGAGAATCTCATTAAGTTTTTTCTGATACCAAGTTTTGACAAGTTTTTTAGAAATTCCAGTGTGTCCGAAAATTATCTGTACAATTTCATCTTTTAATAAAATTCTTGATAACACACGTAAAATTCTTAAACAAGATTATTTAGAATCTGTATTTTCAAAGGTTTCTTTTATTAAAGTAAAGTTGTTACAAACATTCGATATGTGCACCATCAGTGATTCGCAAAACATCCAATCGATAATCCAAATGTTGCCATGTACGCTGCAGCATATCCACATCAATTCGCTCAATAGCAGCTGTGATTCTTGCTTTTAAATCATCAATGTCTGTCACCCGTACAAAAAAAAAACTTGTCAAAACTTGTTATCAGAAAAAACGTAATGAGTTTCTCTGTAAAATGGGACAACACTGGAATTTCTACACTTCATGGTTGACTTTTAATAACAGCCAAAACTTGTACAGATAATTCTCGGACACCCGGTATATATATATATATATATATATATATATATATAGATATTTAAAAGACTGATATAATTATAGTAAACTTATGTCGAAATAGTTACCCATAAAATTAATTGTTTTCGGCTGAATTATGGATAACTATGTTTTTGTTTCGTTCATCTTCAAGTTTAATGAAGCTGGGTATCCCTTATAAAAATTCGTTTCTGTCTAACGAATTATTTATTGGGTAACTTTGTTAATTCTATTAATGCGTAAATCTTTCTGAAACATGAAAGAGGCGCTTGTGTTATTTTATATGGCTGATTCTTCCAACTGATTAACTATATAAACATAATGTGTTATTTTATATGGGTGAATCTTCCAACTGATTAACTATATAAACATAATGTGTTACTGAATAACTATAAATATATATTGTCGTATTTTATATGGTTCATTAGTTTATTATATATACAAGTACAATTTAATAAATATTGCTATCTGGAATACATAGCGCTATCTGGTGTACATGACGCGATCTGGCAACTCAGCAACTGAATACATTGCGTGATCTGACAACTCAGCAACTGAATACATGGCGCTATCTGGTAATTCAGCCAGAATAGAGGCTTATAAAAGACCGCGAAGTTGGTGAAAGACTCATTCCACCTCGGCTCCCAGCCGAGGAAGGACCTCTGGTCCTTCTCTTTCAGGCCCTTTGGTAAAACCCCTTAGTGGCCTCTTAGGTTAGGTAAACGAAAATAATATGCCTTGCTATCAAAGGCAACTACTCTCTCTCTCTCTCTCTCTCTCTCTCTCTCCTTCAGGTATCTCCCTCCTTCAGGTGTCTCTCTCTCTCCTGCATGTGTACCTCCTGCATGTGTGTGTACCTCCTGCATGTGTACCTCTCCCCCCTTGGCTGATTAGACGTATATAATAATAATGTATACAATAATACTGCTAAAAAGAGGTATCTGACAACTCAAGCCATTTACGCCAACTGGCTGATTAGGAGCCTATAAAACAACGCCAACTCGGCTGAAGTCTTAATGTGCACTTGGCTCCTGCCAGGTGAACACCTCTCCTCTCTCTCCTTTCTCTTGGGGGACGCCGCTCCAAGTTTTTCCCCCACCCCCTTTGCAACACACCCCACCCCCCTTTGCAACAACCCCTCCCCCTTTACAACAACCCCACCCCCTTTGCAACAACCCCACCCCCCTTTGCAACAACCCCGCCCCCTTTGCAACATTACATAATAACCTGCAACATTCTTGCACTCTCCCCTTTTGCGGCTATACTACTAAGGAAAAATGTGTCGTGTTCCCAAATTAAAGGCTGAACAGGGAACATCCTCAACCCTGAAGAAAAGTAGTTTTGTTGTGAGAGAACCAAAACTGTTTAACCAGCTGCCCAACGAACTAGGAGCACAGTGGTGTAGCGGTGGAGATCTTCAATAAAAGACTAGGCGCCTGGCTTAGAACAATTCCAGATGAACCGGGAGTACCTGGCTATATGAATTGGAGAGCGCAAGAAACCAACTCTTTACGTCACCAGGCCGTCTCAAGAGGAAAGGCAACAAGCCTGACCTCCGTAAAATGAGGAATCATCGCACGGAACATCTGAAGGGTTGAAATCCCCAAGTAGCGCCGATAGTAAGCCACCTTTTTTACCAGTTAGGTTGAACTTTGTAAATAAGTCGACCTACTTTTTTGAGGTTAGGTTACACTAGGTTAGGTTAACTAACAACCAAAAACAAGTCAGAGGGTTTGTAAAGGCTGAAGAAGCATAAAGGACGACTTTTTTGACCTCGATTCTTTTAATGAAAATCCTAACGCGGGTAAAATTCGAAAAAATAATCATTGTATATGGTAAAAAATTAAATGCCTTCTCTAAACTTTCTCATAGACTCCCCTCCCCAATTTTAACACAAACGAAAGTGGTTAAAAATTTGAAAATAGAGTATATAACCTCTTGGACCTACTGGGAAAAAATGGTCACGGACGAAAGTTTACACAAATGTTCGCCCAACTTTGGTATTTATGAATATATATATATAATGGAAACCCACAAGGAAAAGAAAAATGATTCCAAGGCCTTTTTTGTATTCAGAAGTACACCTCGTCAGGGAATCCCTGACGACGTGAACTTCTGAATATACGAAAAGCCTTGGAATCATTTTTCTTTTTCCTTGTGGGTTTGCATCATTCATTCATTTCACGTGTCTAGTTGTGGAAAAAAAAATATATATACAGGGTGTTTTCTAAAGTCCCCATCTATTTCAGTGAAAACGTAGCAAAAAGGGTAAAATTCAATAACAATATAATAGAAGGCATACATTTAATGAATAATTAAGCATATGATTCTACACGAGCACCATCAGTATCTCACAGAGTTCGAATCTGTCACAGCATTGCGGAACACATTTTCGAGCATGACAGGGGTTATTTTTGTAACTGCTGTTACGATACGAGCGCGGAAATCTTACAGATCTGTAACCCTCGTTTGATAGACGTTTGATTTGATAAAGCCCCATGCAAGAAATCCAAGGGCGTTAGGTCAGGAGCTCGAGCCGCCCAGGACCTGTTGCCTCCCCGTCCGATCCACTGATTTGGAACTCGTTCATTTAGGTACTCCCGAACAATGTTTACGTAATGACAAGGTGCCCCATCTTGTTGAAAGACGACGGTGTTTAAAGTGCCATCTGAATGAAGCTGGGACATTCACGTGCTCGTATCGTAACAACAGTTACAAAAAAACCCGTCATGCTCCAAAATGTGTTCCCCAATGCTGCTGACAGATTCGAACTCTGTAGAGATACTGATGGTGCTCGTGTAGAATCATATGCTTAATTATTCATTAAATGTATGCCTTCTATTATATTGTTATTGAATTTTACCCGTTTTGCTACGTTTTCACTGAAATAGATGGGGACTTTAGAAACACCCTGTATATATATACTCGTATATATAGGGTGTCCCATAAGTCCAGTCTCATAGGAAAATTTATTTAAAATTAAATTTCTAAAAGTAATATATTAGAACGAAAACAAATGTTCAAATTGATGTCCTTCTTATTGTTCGCACATGTTGATACGATGTTCTAACTTAAACGCACACGTGCCAAAATCTTTGGTGTAATTTGTGCACAAACAACACGGATATTTTCTTTAAGGTCTTTAATGGTACATGGACGGTCAATGAACACAACAGACTCAAGGTGACCCAGAGAAAAAATCTAGGGGTGTGAGGACCGTGGATCTTGGTGGCCACTCGATTGGTCTCTTGCGCCCAATCCATCTCCCAGGGAGAACTTCATCTAACCAGTATTCATTATTCATCAATACTGCTTTCAGCACCAGCTGAAGTTCTCGGGCGACCTGCTCTTGGTTTATCCTCAACACTCCCGGTCTCCTTGAATCTTGAAAGCATTCGACCAACGGAACGCTGACAGGTCGTTGTTTATCGAGATGATGATGGCTGAGGCCAGAAGCATGCAAAAGAACAATTTCCGCCTTTTCCTGAGAAGACCGGACTTATGGACAATATATACACACTGTATATATATATATATATATATATATATATATATATATATATATATATATATATATATATATTGTCCCCCATCTATTTTTTGTAAGGAGTAAACTAGAAGTTTATTTTCTGGAAATCGACTGCCGGATCAAAAATGGGGTTACTGTAGAGTGTAGACCTTCCGTCCAACTATTTCATTTATGAATAACGTTTGTGGAAATATTTTCCAGCTAAAATTTTGGTTCAGGAAATGTACAGATTATATTCAGTGAACGTCAGTGAGTTGTGAAAATCTTTTGCTAGATCGTAGCTACCACGCGCGAAGCCTGAAATTACTGTATTGAATTTTACGAATGTTGAACTTACACCAATCGATTTACGAAGGCCGAAATTACTAAAAATAGTTATCAGACGTTATGTTAATCGTTGTAGCTGTAAATATTAACTCTAAAATATTGTGTTTTCTTTGGTAGTGAAAGCATCTTTCAGCTAATATTAAATCAAGGATAGTGTTACGTTCTTTAGCTACAAAATATCTCGCGTAAAAATCCTCAAAAATTGAGTCTCTCTCTTCCAAATATTCTTCCAGAGATGGAGAAGGTTTTTAGTTGGAAATTTAAGCCAACAAGTAATGTATACTTGAATTGCATGATATAGACCCGTGTGGCATAATTATAAACAGGGCAACGGTCAAATATGATTTTCTGCACGACATAATATCGAATAGTACTGAATATTTTTTTGCAATCTTTCCTTCATAATGAGTGCTAAAACCAGTAATCGTCAGACTTTTTCCTTTTATTTTTCTTCAATGAATGTTGAGATAGATTAACCACATTCGTCAGCAACCTTTTATCTATGTTTTTTCTTTTATGAGGGCTTAAATTACAAAAGCCTTGTAGGCTCTCTCTCTCTCTCTCTCTCTCTCTCTCTCTCTCTCTCTCTCTCTCTCTCTCTCTCTCTCAAAAAATCACGAAATAGCGGGGGTTTAGTGTACTTATAATTCTAACTTGTACTTGTAATTTTACTCCATGGAATGGTAACTTTACTCCAATTGTCTTGGAATGCAATAGGGTAGACCGGAGCAAAGCTCACCCTTTAAGGTTTAGATAATAATGCAAAGTGTTTGACTGCAGTCATGTCGTATTTGGGCAAGTGAGGCCATTAGAATAGCACAGGCATATCTCCCGGTTTCTGATATCCCGTTTTGCGCAGTAACCAATCAGCACGCTGTATTCCGTGGGTGTGACGCGCCCACACACAGGCTTGAGACCAAAACTATTAAACTTGGTTCAGGCGTTAACGAGTAATAGCTGCATAATAACGTTAACGAGTAACAACTTGATTTTCGGGCGTACGCCCTTTCTATTTTATACGCATCAATTGTCTTCCATTGACTATACTACATTGTTTCAAAATTGCATTTGTCTTTTTATGCAAAAATTAAGATTTCAAAAAGTTAAGATCATGCCTGGTCTGAAAGTGTACGCGATCGTGGTGGTTTGTATGGGAACCAGGTTCCCGCTGCGTTTCAGAGTAAACGGGCACGCTGATTACACTAGACCCAAATTCTCAACGTCTGTAAAACAATTGCGGAAACAGATTAACCCTTTGAAGCCAATCATACAAAAATGGATGAAAATCATACATACATATCGACAATAATGCACCATCAGATATAATGATATAAAAAACTTATTTTTCACCACTACACTATCACAACCTCTATATTCGCCAAATCTCTCACCTTGTGACTTATACCTTTTTTTTTTTTTTTTTTCAATAAAGCTGCTTTGAAAGGACACTTTTTCCGATGCAGATGAAATGAAAAGAAGCGATAGCGGTCGAGCTGAAACAAATTGAAAAAAAATGGCTTCCAGTCTTGTTTTGACGATATCTATACTCGTTGGCAGAAGTGCTTGGGAACAAAGGGAACTCCTTTGGAGCAGGGACAGGTGACTCATCTACGTACGTGGCAGTGTAGTTTTATGGATTCAGAGTCGGGAACTTTTTAAACATACATCGTGTGTGTGTGTGTATATATATATTATATATATATATATATATATATATATATAGAGAGAGAGAGAGAGAGAGAGAGAGCTTTTGTTTTTTCAAAATACTGGATTTTGATTTCATTGTAAAAGTCAACAAATAAATAATAACAAAGTAATTGAATCGATATATTTAAAAAACGTGTTCCTTTCACGTTTGTGTTTATTGATTTAATAAATTTATTATTATTTATTGACTTATAATCAAATGGAATATTTTTTGGAAAAGACGAAGGTGTCTCTCTCTCTCTCTCTCTCTCTCTCTCTCTCTCTCTCTCTCTCTCGCTCTCTCAAATAAAGAATAACTTAGATAACTTGAGAATGCACGCTCCATCAAGATATTATGTCTTAAAGTTAAGTAATTAAAATTTATAGTTAATATGACTGTTTGGTTCAATTCCGCATTCACTTAGTTTTAATCCTCATCAGGTTCCTGTAGAGGCTTTTCATCACTTTGCCAGTGTGATGGCTTTGCGTGTACATGGGTGTAGACAAGGAGAGTTTAATCTTTACTATCTTAATCCTTTTGGGGCTAGCCTGAAGTGGGTCATTAATGAGTCATGGGGTCTTTCTTAGACCAATACCTCAGTAAATGGAGCGGTAAATATTTGTATAAATAAAAAACATACGTTCGAGGTTTTTGTGACGATACCAGGTGGTTGATGCACGATCGGCACAAGTACAGTATATTATTATTGGTTAGTTTGTACAGCAGTGCTATCTAGTGTACGATATATGTGTGTGTGTGCAATGTGCATAGCGTAATTGTAGAGCTAGATTATATACTTACTCTTCTCTTTCCTGTAAAATTTCCTTGGCTGCTTTTCCAGGGTCAAGATATTTTCCATACTTGCCTCTGGTGGGCTTCCTCTTGTTCTTGTAACTCCTTGTAACCATGGAGTCAGAACAGTGAAAGAGATTATATTATTTGTTAAATTTTCTTCAATATCAAATACAATGTTTCATTCTTGTGATGGTTTCAGTACAGACTTTTTAGAGCACCATTTTGTAAGATTTTAGGTCTGGGGGTCATATAGACCTCATGGTTCCAACAACGTAGTAAATTGAAGGTTTCTAACGAGGGTTAAATAAGCCTGATAACCACACACACACACACACACACACACACACACACACACATATATATACAACTCACAATGGTTCCATGAGAAACTTTTAGGTTACACACAAACCGTGAATGCAACGTGAATCCGACGTGAATGCAGTGAGTTTCTTGCGTACATTGGGGTTCTGAATATAGTAGGCTAGGTGGCTTTAAACCCTAGATCCTGTTCCAAAGCTGGATTCTATTTGCTTGTCAGGCAGCTGGTGAGGGAAGCTATATTTTGGGGCCTATTTGCGATTGACCCATTGCCCACGTTGATTCCTTCCATCATGAAAAAGAAAAACTACAGTATTTGTCATTTACCATTACTTATTCGAACTATTGTGGATTTAATTTTCCCAGAAGAGTTCCTTGTTCCATGCACGGTCTACGTGTATATATATATATATATATATATATATATATATATATATATATATATATATATATATAATCACGTCTGGCTACCAGCAGTGGAAGTGGTACTGGTATGTAATTTTTGTTTGTATCTGGTACTAGTACTGGTATTTGAGGCAAAGTGTTACTGTTAATACTAGTAATTGAAAGTGGTTACTGATAAATACCAGTAAATTATCAGTTAGCATTATCGGACGGTACCTATTATGCAGGGTGAATAACGTGACCTATAGTGAGGTATTTTTTAATACAATTAATTTTAGTTTATGATCCTTTGTATAAGAAGTTGCTTAAAGCAAGAGCATAGCAAACTAAAACAAATTGCTTTGCAATAGAAACTTTTAAATTTATTATATAGAAACTTACTAGCCTTGGAAAAGAAAATATAACATTACAGTAATGACAGGCTTCATAAGGACTAGGCTGATTTATAACACATTAAGTTAATTAACTGTACAGACAAAATATAATAAAGTCCAATGGATTTTCGGAACAGAATATTATTGACTGAATATGCAGATATAAGCAAATTCGCCTATAAAGAAAAATAAAAGAATTAGTAAATAGGGAGAAGATGAGAGAGAATACCATTCCGGCAGCAATAGCGGTTGAGCTAATGAACAATAAGTTATCCATCCCCAAGGTCAGTGCTGAGCGAGGTTGTGGCAGTTCGGAGTTTTCAGAGATTGCCATATTTCTATTTCCATTTGCCAATTCTGAAATCTTTAATTCAGACTGGTTTAAAGACAAATAATACTCGATATCTTTTAAATTATTTCCCACCCCAACATACTCTTTTCAACTACATTCCCCCCGAAAGTTTGAACTCTGCAAATTAACCAAATAAGATAAGAAAACAATGAAAATAAATTTATTATTTATTGCAAACATATAATAAATAGAGAACAGTTATTTACATAGGATAAAATTTGAATGCCCGGTTAGGTCAACTGTACGCCCTTGACGATTGGTTAGGTTTAGTCTAAACCTAACCAATCGTCAAGGGCTACAGTTGACCTAACTGGGCATTCAAATTTTATCCTATGTAAATAATGGTTCTCTATAAACCGGAAATATGATAGAATATAATAGAATTTTCAAGATATGTATCTTATATACATATCTTAAAAATTTTATTATGTAAATAAGATAAGTAAAACCTGTTAAATTATCTCCCCCCTAATATTGACCTTTTAAACTATGTCCCCCCCTCTCTGAAGCTGGCGGGGAGAACTAGTTTGAAAGATCCAATACTCGTATAACTAATAGCTAGTCGCATTTTTAATAACAAGAAAAAAGATCTTGTTAAAATTAACAACATTGTGGCATTCATACAAATTCTAAAAAATTTGCTAGGCCCTATTGGAGAATTTGCTGACAGTAAAATACCACCTCACAAAATGGTATTACCAAACAATTAATAGTAGTACTGGTACTGGTACTGCTATTTGAAAATTTAAGTGGCACTAGTACTGGTATAAAAATGTAGTATTTTCTGGTGTCTGGTGCTGGTACTAGTTTCCAGCCTTGTATGGAGTACGCTTCTCGTGTGTCGGGTGGCTCAACCCACACAGCTCTACTTGACCGGGTGGAATTAAAGGCTCTTCGTCTCATCATTTCCCCGCCTCTTACTGACTATCTTCAGTCGCTCTCTCTTCGCCGTTATGTTGCCTCACTCTCTCTTTACTATCGCTATTATAATAGACACTACTCTTCTGAACTCTCTTAACAGCATGCCTCCTCTTTTAAGGAGAGCTTGCAGTACCAGACTTTCAACACATTTTCATGCAAGGGTTAATCGGTATTCTCAGTCTTTCATGTACTCAACCGGTCAACTGTGGAACAATCTTCCTCAATCCATCTTTCCCTTTGTCTATGACCTCCAATTTTTGAAACGCAGTGTCCAGGCATCTCGAAAACCCTGGACCTTGATTTCGCCTCTCTTCTTCTTCTATGGGGGAAGAGAACATTTTTGCAGGCGCTCTCCCCTGGCCTCTCCTTCCTGTGTATATATATATATATATATATATATATATATATATAATGACGGGCTTACATTCGAGTACAAATTACATCTTTTCACATTTCGTTTTATTGCCCTCGTACAGTACTAAAAAAAACTGAAAAAACTAAAATTCCTCTGTTGGAGGTAATCGCCGATAATAATTTAGAGACATTCGACAAATGTGCACATTTGATCCTCACTATATATAGATTCATTTCCTCTTTGCTGTTTAGCTCAACCTTGATATTGGCGTAAATTGTTTTACTCGTTCAATTGAATTAAAATCCTCTCATCCGTTCTTTATAGTGCAATTCTTTATGTTGTTAAACTTTTACCGTTATTACCTACTAAGTATTAGCCATACGAAGGAAGACTTTTTAAGGTTTATTAAAGGGGTCTCAGTATTTCGAAGCGTAACGTGGGCAACAAGGCATATACATTAAAACTGGGAGCAGCGTTCAAAATAAAAATAATAGCAGTGTCTGAAATAACAAGACTGGTGGCAGCGTTTCAAATAATAGAACTGGTGGCAGCGTCCCACAGCATAATCGGAGACTACTACTACTACTACTACTTTCAGATGAATAAACCAGCAGCGTTTATGCGCCGCAACTTCGCCTGGAGAATGAAGGTGTTTTGATACGTAGCAGGAAGGAAAAGGGCTCAACCGTTACAAACTAAAATGAAGGAGCTAATAACATTCCACTTAAAGAGTGAAACCACAGCGGAAAAACGAAACGAACAAAACCCAGCTTACAAAAACCGGCGCCTTCGCGTCGTCCTCCGAATTTAAAAAAAAAAAAAAAACCTTACCGACCCCCTTCGCCCCCTATTCTGGCGCTGTGGATAGTCTGCAAATTGAATCAA